>JAFMSR010000015.1:22760102-22786126 GCA_022818135.1 Saxidomus purpurata
GCGTTCCAGTGTACTTACCTTACCTAAGAAGTCACTTGTTGCTAAAGGGAGTCGGTAGTTGCTGAGGAAGTCACTGGCTGCTAGGGAAAGTCAGTGCTTGCTTAAGAAGTCACTGGTCGCTAAAATTCACCAACTGCCTTGGACAGTCAGTAGTTGCTAAGGAAATCACTGATTACTTGAAGAAGTCAATGATTGCCAAAGAAGGTAACTGTTGCTAGATGCTGAGGATACCAATGGTTGCTAAGGAAGTCACAGGTGGCAGTAAGAAGCTAACGTTTTCTAAGCAAGAGGGCCATGATGGCCCTTTATCGCTCACCCGAGTACAACTGCTTTTAACAAAGTTACTAGAAATCATCGAAACAACCTTTCTGACAAATTTCCAGGATATTTGGGCTGAAAATGTTACCTCTAGAGTGTTAACAAGGTTTTTCCATATTTGGGCTCTGTGACCTAGTTTTTGACCCAAGATGACCCATATTCGAACTTGAGCTAGAAATCATCAAAACAACCTTTCTGACAAATTTCCAGGATATTTGGGCTGAAAATGGTACCTCTAGAGTGTTAACAAGGTTTTTCCACATTTGGGCTCTGTGACCTAGTTTTTGACCCCAGATGACCCATATTCGAACTTGAGCTAGAAATCATCAAAACAACCTTTCTGACAAATATCAAGGATATCTGGGCAGAAAATGTAACATCTAGAGTGTTAACAAGGTTTTTCCATATTTGGGCTCTGTGACCTAGTTTTTGACCCCAGATGACCCATATTCGAACTTGAGCTAGAAATCATCAAAACAACCTTTCTGACAAATTTCCAGGATATTTGGGCTGAAAATGTTACCTCTAGAGTGTTAACAAGGTTTTTCCATATTTGGGCTGTGTGACCTAGTTTTTGACCCCAGGTGACCCATATTAAAACTTGAGCTAGAAATCAACCAAACAACCTTTCTGACAAATTGCCATGATATTTGGACTGAAACAGTAGCCTCTAGAGTGTTAACAAGATTTTTCTATTTTTGGGTCATGTGACCTAGTTTTTCATCCGAGATGACCCATATTCGAACTCGTCCGAGTAATTACTGGGACAAACATCCTGACCAAGTTTCGTGACAATTGAGGCAAAAATGTGACCACTAGAGTGTTAATGAACTAAATGTGGACGGACGACGGACAATCATCGATCCTAATAGCTCACCCTGAGCCAGCTCAGGTGAGCTAAAAAGTCAGTGGTAGCTACTGAGAACTCACTAGTTCCTTGGGACTAAGTTGTTGTTAAGGAAGTCACTTGTTCTTTGGTAATGCACTAGTTGCTAGGGACACTCATTGGTTCCGTTTGAACAAACTTGGTAGAAGTTCACTTTACAACGCAATACACCAAATATCTATACACTACACCTTGTGGTTTTGGGGAATACTCCTATAAAAGTCTATGTAAAACAAGTGTGACCGTTAGGTTCACTAAGTCATAACTGACTAAAAAGATGTCCTACAAATACAACACGACAAGAATAAGCATACAGCAAATTAAAACATATATAGCAACTAAAAGCAAAAGCAAATTATTGCACAAAAATGATTTAGGAAAGACGTTACTAAAGTAGAATTCATGAATTACGTCAAGACAGTAACTTTTTTTAATTATAAGTAAGATTTGGATAAAAGGAATTTAACCAAATGCATTAATAACCAAATTAATTAATTACTGATATTCCATCTATCTGACAGTTATGTCAAACCCTTTACAGGGACGTAGACATTTCGACGTCAAGCCATGAGACTGTTGGTAGAGAAAAGAAATATAAGCTAGGTTTATCAGCAATGCAATAAAACGCAATGCATATTGGAAAAAATAGGTTTAGTTAAAAGGTAAGAATAAGATATTAATGGATATTAATGGACAAGCCAAGGAGGTTGGGATTAAGGAAAACCTGAATTTACCTGATCTCTAATTGTATGAAGAATGATCTGAGATGTAGAGGAAAAACTACATTTAGAGAATGATGAGCTATGGTGGAAAAACTACATCTTTCCACTGGTTGTGTATTTGTTTAACTGTGTAATTTCAAAATCCCCCTAAGAGATGTTTGATCAGGTGTTACATTTAAGCCAATCACCAGATGTTATGTTATAATTCCCTTTACACGTCATTAGTTATACGGGCGAAAGCTCGAAGGGCGCGAAACCCGACAATAGGTAAACGAGTGTTTAATTCAATACTGATAGCAATAAAATTAATGATTTCACATATACCCATGAAAAATTGAGAAGTGTCGACTTCGTGACATCATGCTAACAAAATGTTACGCTGCAACGTCTAACCAGAATTCCTCTGACCCATGAAAATGAAAATAATTTCTGAAAAAATATCGATAAAATGAAATGACGTAACATATCACGCGCTGGAAATTCTGCCAACTCCCCGCTGCGGTTACTTTCCCTAACAGTATACAGTAATAAAGTGGAATCTATGTGAGGGGCTTGACACCTTATGCTTTTGCTCGATATAGGTATTGCCTATTTTATATATTAGAGAGCATATATAGAAGTCACCTGATACTATATGATCACATGACTGAGTTGTCTCTAATAATGAATAATATAAACCATTAATAAATACCACTGTGACACAAATGACCTAACGGGTGGGGCCAATATTGACCCCATGAGCATGATTTTGACAAACTTGGTAGAAGTTTATCAAACAATACAAAATACTAAAAATCTACGTTCTGGACCTTGTAATTTTTTAGAAGATTTTTTAAAAAGTTTTTTCCTATATGAAAACAAGTGACCCATGGGCGAAGTCAATTTTGACCCAGGGGGTATGATTTGAACAATGTTTGCAGAGGTTCAGTTAACAATGCTACACACCAGCTTTTCCTATACCTAGTGACTCCCCCGAAAAAGGGTCATTTTTGACCCCGGGACATGATTTGATCAAACTTAGTAGAGGTTCACTAGACAATGCTACATCTTACATATCTAAGCTCTAGACCGTGTGGTTTTGCAGAAGAAGAATTTTAAAGGTTTTTCTTATGTAAGTCTATGTGAAAACCAGTGACCCAAGGGTGTGGTCAATTTTGCCAAAAGGGCATGATTTGAACAATCTTGGTCGAAGTCTACTAGACAATGCTACACACCAACTTTCTAAGCTCTAGGTCTTGTGGTTTTGGGGTCGGCGATTTTTAAGTTTTTCCTTCATAAACCTATTAGTAAGTAAACTCAAGTGAACGCCGGGATGGTGTCAGTTTTAACACAGTGGTCATGATTTTCACAATGATAGAGGTTTACTAGGCATTGCTAAGTGCCAAATATCTAAGCTCTATGCCTTGTGGTTTCAGAGAAGAAGATTTCTGCAGGTTTCCATTAGAAACTTATGTAAAATTAAGCGACCCCCTGAGCGGGGTAAATTTTGACCGGGTTGTCATGATTTGAACAATCTTGGTTGGGGTCAAATAGACAATTCTACAGGATTCTGGTATTTCTGGTCCTTGTGGTTTTTGAGAAGAAGATTATTTTTAAATTTCCTTTTTGTTGCCATAGCAGCCAGAGTTCTACATGAAACTAAAATCTTTGAAAAACTTTAGCTGAGGACTACTCTGTGAACATAACTGCCAAGTTTAAAAAGCGGAGATGTCGATTGAACCAACTTGGTTCAATTAACTACCGTATACTACCGTTTATCATCAGATTAGCGGGATGAATACTGTCATACTAAAAGGCGCGCCTGGATTTATGCATCGGCTGCGGCCAATATGCCGGAGCGGTCTATACGTTCATTTTTGTTTCTAAAATCGTAAAAATTTCGGGGTACAGCCTATGAAGTGAGGCGGCCTATTTTCCGGAAATTACGGTAAGCAAGAGTTATGATTCTCTGTTGCATGTAATCCCTTACATATATTCAATACTATTCAAAAGATTTTAATAACATATCATAAATATCACAATCTGCAACCATCCGTTATAAAATCCTATGTTTGAAAAATGCCATTAAATTTTCACCTACAAACAAAGGTCAAAGAAGTCTTAATGTTTGTTTAACATGTAAAATTTGCGTTCTTTAATTCATAATTTTTAGCTTTCGTTACAGCCAGTTGGAGATATTGATTTTCCAACTCAATGGTTACAACATTTGCCGCTCATAGTGTATTCGAAGGAGCAAATTACATTGTATGTTTATACATGTATATGATATCTATTTAGTATTTTTGAAACAGAAGGACTATGAAGTTATCGTGGAAAAAATTGACGCACAAAGTTATCTTTTTTCAAAGAATAGGCAAAAACAATTCACGGCATCAGCCATTGCAAGGTTCGTGCAGTAAATTGGTTCTAATATGTTTATGAATACAGACAATGTATCAGTTCCTTTTAAATGTACTGAAAATTTGTTTTATATAAATATATAGCAACTATTTTTTAATAAGAATCTATGCTCTGACTATTGACAGACAAAACTAATCCCTTGAATGGAAATTTGTAAAATCAAATACTTCAAATAGATAGACATTTTATTGAAAACAGGGAGGAGTTTACGATTCTGAAATATGAAGATAGCTGATATACAAATACGGGAGAAAACTTAAAACATAACAGCTGACAATTCAGTTTCAAGAAGGTAAAACTTGCAAAAGAATTCAACTTATGGAATATGACCATGTTGTTCAAACTTGAGTACAAGTCGTCCCATAAACTTGGATTGCACATCTATTACAGTATTACAACTTCATTACGAAACAAAATTACATAAGGCTATTCTTTATTGTACAAGAATAACTGCGTTAATAAAGAAAGGTTTAGATCAAGTAACATTATAAATAAACGCCGCTCAACCATAAGAAAAATAGTCTGGGTTTAAATCACACCTTCCCTGAAATGCATTAACATTGATATCTTTACACAATGCATTATTCAGATTTATTGGGACAGGTATAGAAACTTTAGTATCAAAAAGTGTCTAGATAAATCACTGAATCCTTAAAGTTGAGTATAAAGAGTAGTCCACACTTTCATTATGTGAAACAAACTGGAAGCGTCAAGAATACATTTATAATGAAGGTAACTCTCAGTCATTACAACATTCTTTTCAAAGTTATATAGTCCTTCAACAAAAGGTATTCGGCATCATGATCCATATGTGCTTACACGGCCAGATTGGACTTAGGAATCAATAATGTCCGTCTATAACGCCAATATAAACGCCAATTGACAATTTCTCTATTCGGATGTGGCAAATATGAAAACATTTGGTTGAAAAAAACCTTGTTATTACAATACTTCATCGCTTTCCAATAATCCTTATCCCTGAAAACTAGAGATGACCATGACATGTTTTCCTAGATTTCAATATTCAGATAGGTGTATGCAAAACCCAGCAACAACATAGTTAAAACCGCTTTGCCTATAAATACATACCAATATTCATTACCAGCAAACATTCCTGTAGCTAGAAACAGTCCAATACCTAACAAAACTGTTATCACAAATTTTCGCAGTTTATAAAATAACGCTTTCCTTTTTATTTTTTTCAGATAGATCTCAATATTTTGTTTCTCTATCTCACGAAAACAGCCGCCATTATTTGCAGCGTTCAATGATAGTGTAAGATATATTTCAGCTGATGACACGTCATTTTCCTCATCAAGCGCTCCCAAGCAAAGATACATAATCATTTCTCTTCTCAGTTCAATGTCGTCACTGCATCGCTTTATTTCTTTCAGGATTCGTTTAGCTTGTGTCTTCTTAACTTTCTTAATCTTACTAATGTCACGAACAACGAATTCAGGAGTAATTAACAAAAGCGAAAGTACCATGAATAATAACATTATTCTTTTCCATAAATTTTGAACATCTTCCTTTTCCTCATTCAAACTTTGAATTCCAATGTCACCTTCTGATAGAACTTTTTCTAACATTTCATCAGATGGATTCATAAAGTATAAAGTTTTGTATGTATATTCGATGTCATGGAATGCTGAGGTAACGGCAAAACACGGACCGTACATTTCGCACAGAAATTTCGTTTGCACAATGTGGTCTTCTGCTTTACTTACATGTCCATCCTGTGCCTCGGTTAAGGCCATTTTTGAATGGTAAATGATCTCTAGAGATGCGTTATCTATGCCGTTAGTCTCTGTAGCAATGGCTTGCTCAAGAATGTGCTTTCTCTCCTCGTTATCTTTGTATTGTTGTATCAATAAAATCGTTGCTGCTGCCTTTTTTTCCATTGCAAACTGCCGGTCATGGGGAGTAGTTCCTGCAGTTAATAATATTTTCTCATCTTGATATTGAATGAATTTTCGCAACTGCGACCTTCTACCTAATCTAAATGAGTCATTATCAGTGCAGCTTTTAAGGGTTTTATAGTATTCATGTGTCCTTTTCGAGTATGGCATTTCTTTCTGTGCCGGTTTCTTGTAGAGAATAGTAAATCTTTTACTTCTTAATTCTGCCGAAATGTTCGTATATCCTTCTTTTTCAAAAACAAGGCAAAAATGCTCAAATGATAGAAAGGATAGAACCTGCGGTACAAATTCACGAATACGTGATTCAAGAATGCATTGTTTCAAATTGGCAAACTTTTCTGTATCGATTAACCCGTTTCTTTTCATTGTTTTAAGCAATCCAAACAAATCTATGTCTTTGTTTAAATGTCTCTGCATAACTTCTATAACACACTGAAAATCAACTTTGTCCATGTTCAACAAAGGACGAGTGTTTCTTATGTCGACGAATGCTGCCATATCTTAGCTGTTCAGACTGTATCTGTTTCTTTCTTGGTTCTAACTTTAGAGAAAGCCTGAGAACTCCGACAAGATTCAACAAAAAGTTAGAGGGCCTGAAAATTCAGAACAAATTCATTGGTTGAACGTTTGCCAGTGTTTGGAATAGAAATGTATTACAATACAGTTTAAAAAACATTTTCATATAATTTGACATCATGAGTTTTACGCCTGTACTGAACGTTTGTCAAGACTATTTCTAACATGACTCGTTCCGTTTGCTAGTTAACAAGCAACTTCAGTGAATTTATATCCCCCGCTTAAATTAAACAATTAGCTGAAATACTACAACTGGAAAGTGTATGGTATGTATGCTTCCAAATACCCACTGGGGCCTCATCTCTGCGGTGACACTTTTTTCTTCAAGTTACAGTCTAAAAGAACTTAAGTGCTGTATGTTAAATTAAATCATTACTACTACTTTCAATGAACAATAATTTTAAGTTTCTATATAAAATAATTATGTATTACAAGCACTACATCCCTAAAGGGCCTCATTTCTGTAAAAAAATCCAGTTTCTAAATGTTCCGTTGTTAGAGAATACAAAGTCTATTATTTATGCAAAACAAAACAAATTCTGACAAGCCTTTCAGAAAAAAGAAGCATTTTTAAAAGTTCACCGCCCCTTTGGGGCCTCATCTCCGAGGAATTATTCTTTTTTCTGCATCTTACAGTGATAGAAAACTCAGTTGTTGTAACGAAAATTTAATCAGTACTAAAATTTTCAGAAAACAAAAATTTCTAAGTTTCTAAACAGAATATTTTGAATTTTGATAATCGGTTTCAGAGAAAAAGAATTTAAATGTTTTATATTAAAATTAGAAGAATATTTAAGGACAACAACTCTGGAGGTACTAATGGAATTTTGACGAAAGTTGTGTGTGCGCCGCGGCATTATGCTATTGTACACTTACTTTAAGTTTCATGAAATTCTATCCATTGATTCTTTAGTTATGACAGACGGACGGACAGACGGACAACACCAAAGCAATATCCCTTCGCCTTTTGGCGGGGGATAATAAAATGTTAATGGCTGTTACTTCTGCTGTTACTTTCAATCGTCTATCCTGCAGTGAACAAATATTTCCCTTGGATATATTAATACAAACCAGATGGGTTTTTGGTTTTACATTTGTTCATTATTATGGATGTTAATATCGGCGTGCAACAAATAATATTTGCGACGTCTCTTTAAATGAATATGCGTTATACTGTCTATATACTATGCAGTCAAACAATGCACATAATCCTTTACAAGTAACACAATACTACGTTGCGTAACTCTTAAGTTAACTTATATAGCATTGAATGTGTGCACCCTGAAAACTATACAAAAGGGTGCCAAAACATACAATTGAACTTCTAAAGAGGAAGCGTTATTAAAGACAATAATTTAACTATGTTGTAATGACTACATACTATTTACAGGTGTGTCTAGAGGCTTCTTCCATTAAGCAGCTCATAAACAATAAATGAACAACGCAGCTTTTAGAAAAATTATACATGTATCTTATATGAAATTACAGGAAATTAAATTTATAAAACTGAATGATAACAAATTTGCTGTCTTGTGAACTACATAATGAAGTAGCACGTACATGGCACTTAAGTAAAAATGAGTAAAAATAGATACATACCATAAACACTTCATTTAACCTAAAACCTTAAAACCTTAAAATCCTATGAAAGTATGTCTGCTCGCTCCTTAAGTCATGTGAATGTATCAAGGGGGGTAATCCAGTTGACTCTGATCTGATTTGTCAGCCTGAACTGGCAAAGGAAAATTACTACGTAAAGCAAAACAAAACGACGGTGTAAGGCATCAGTGGCCAAGGTATCGAAACCTTCAACGTTGCAAAATTACAACTGTATACAAATCAGCGAAATTATTCTAATCTTTTATAAAGAGAAATAGAATCTAGCTAAATAATTAATTTCTAACTACGTCTTCTATAAAACTTATTATTTACCTGTTTTAATCTTGTCAAAACTTGTTGATATGATTTCATGCAAATATTGATTAGTACTAAACAATAACCTCGCCGCTATATTAGACCATTTACAGGGTTAAAGGGACATACCATTTATATCTAGTAGATATATATTGTGTGCAATGAACATAAAATGATAAATAAATAAAATTTTAAAGAAAAACATATGGCATATACCTTCGAATAATTATATTATTTACGTTTTTGAGGTTATTTAGTTTGAGATCAGATATAGGGTATGTTTAAAGGGACATACACTTTAACTGATAAACTAAATACTCTCAAAATCATACGAGAGTATTATAACATAATCTACATTTTAAAAGGGATATACCATAACTGATTATCAAACTAAGTAACCTCAAATACATAAATAATAGAACATTCGGAAATATTATAACTTAACCTGCAATCCAGTCATTATCGATAAAATCAGCGGTTAAATATGTTGCAGTACCGTAATCCATTCTTAATATATGTAGAGTTGTTGTTGTACAATTAATGGGTGGGTGCGATTTATTACATAAGGACCCTATATTGATTAATTATGGTAAAATGGGGCATTTTTTTGTCATACGTTGTTCTTTAAAATTTTATTTATTCATCACTGTACGTTCATTGAACACATTTTCTATGTTTCGAGAATAAAATATGCTATATGTAGGTAGGGTATGTCACTTTCACTATCTCAAAAACATTAGACTGTATAGTGATACACGGCGAACAAATTACGGACATATTTTTTCTTAATTTCGAGCGAAGTTATTTTTGTAGATAAATTCAGAAAATCAAAATTGATTTTTTCAGTCTCTCTTTTTGCACAGCATGAACGCAAAAATAATTCAGAGCAAATAACCATGTAGGAAATTTTCATAGCTTTATGTTGATGCCAGTTCCAATGCTTTACGTCAACAAATGATCTCTACGGAAGCGTATAATGGTCGATAGTTACTGTTTATGTCAACTACACATGTGTGTGGCAATATGTTGACTTTGCTTGATAATATTTTGCAATTGTGCGTTATGCCATGAAAAAAAAAAACAATTGCTAAAAAACAGTATTAGTTATACGGGTTTTTGCCGTGTACATCTGGACATGTACCTTTTTATATTGTATGTCGCCCGAGCCGTAAGGCGAGGGTGACATACAATACAAACAGGGTACATGTCCAGATGTACACGGCAAAAACCTGTATAACGATTATATAATACCGCAATTTAAAATTATTGCGCTATTTCACAAGAATATGTATTTTCAATAATCTTAAAATGGAGCCGTATCGATCAAATATGTACACGGATCGATTAACCAATCGGAAAGCGAGCATTTTGGTAGCGGTATTATATAGCGGTTTGTTTTCGCAACACGTTAGACATCAAAAAGCAATAATATAATATCTTGCTAAAACTATTACTAAACAAACTTTTTCCCGAATACGACACATATTATTTGGCAAATCAAGTTCTTATCTGACGTATATTTCTTGCGCAAAGCTGAAACCGAAAACAATCATTTATTTTACAGCCCTCGGCTATAATGAATTACAAGAGGGCCAAGATGGTCCTATATCGCTATCCTGTCCCAAAGACAAAAAGTAAGTCTAAAGTCATGATCAATGCCAACCGCTGACAATTTTTAAAATCTCTTTGCGAAATTCCAAACGTAGGTTTAAAATCAATGTACAAAGTGACCTAACTTTTGACCAGATGTTACGCAGTTTCGGTCTTGACTGAAGTTCACCAAGACAAACTTTCTTTCAATATGACTGATGCCGGTGTGTCAATGTGGCATCTAGAGTTCGTAGGTGTTTCTATTATTTTACCTGGTGTCCTACTTTTTGACCCCACGAATCCCAGTTTAAAACTAAACATAGAGTTCATCAAAACAAACATTCTGATTAATTTTCAAGATGATTTGATTCAAAATGTAAATTCTAGAATGTTGATGTTCTATGAGTTCACCTTGTGATCTAGATTTTATGATGTGACCAAAGTTCAAACTTGACATAGCATTTATCAAGACATCCAGGGTGATTGGGTGCAAATCTGGCTTCTGGAGTTATCACTTGGTTTTTCTATTTTTTTACCTGGTGTCCTAGGTTTTGATCACACGTAATATAGTTTCTTTCTTGTCCTATATTTTATCAAGACAAACATTCTAACCAATTTTACAGTTTGGTTGGGTACAAATGTGGTTTCTACAATATTTGGAATATTTTTTATTATTTGACATGGTCTATGATTTGACCCCGCGTGACCTGGTTTCAACTATTGGTCGAGATATCATCAAGAAAAATATTCTGACCAATTTTCATGACGATTGTTCTTATAGAATGTTCAGACGGCAAGCAGGCTAGGGTGAGCTCAAAAGAGAACATTTACACCAGCTATCTACTCTAGTTTCACCGATGTCGGAGCTAAATATTAACTCATTTTCAGTAATAAATTATCTTACACAAGCAAGATAAATCTTTCATGCAATAACTATACCGTTCAAAATGATTTTACTTGCTGATTCTTAAGGAACGAATGCTACAATTATCATGCAATATTTCTATTACTATCTTGCATTTTCCCGTAAGATTTCAAACATGATGCGATATTTTCGCATCAAATCTACATAAATATCTAGCAACTGGCGACCATTATACGCTTCCGTAGATCTCAGTACAGTAAGTATTAGACAAGATTTGTCCCCGTACAACAGACGTAAAAAGGGCGCGACATGGCCATGCTTGCGACGACATGGTAACATTATGTACATAAATAACGTCAAATAAAATATAGATGAGATTTAGAAATATCGTCAAATTTCAGTTGGTACCAGCCAATAAGGTAGACTAGATATTTTCTAAAGTATTCTTTCACCTTAAATCGATTTATTACAGAAGGCTTCTGTATTGACTAATTGTTGTAAAATGAAGCACTTTTCGCCATAGGTTGTTCTTTAAAATTGTATTTATTTATCATTTTACGTTCATTGAACACATTATCTATGTTTCGAAAATACAATCTGCTAGGTGCAGGGACTGTCCCTTTAATTGTCCACAAATGAAGACCGTATGTATTTTTGGAAACGGGGAAACACCTAATCATTTTGCAATGAAATACTTGGAAGCAATACTAAAAATAGAATAAAACGTTCTCTGCATTACAATAAACTAAATCAAAAGACTATTTTAAACATAATGTAAATACATGCTCTACAATAAATGCATAGCTTTACTGCATAACACGTACAGTCCTTGAAGTAATATTCAAAATAAATGAAGGGTCTAATCATAATTTGTTTGGGTATGTAACTAATATCGCCTTTCGTTGCGTGTTAGGTTCTGATATATATACACGAGGATTCTGCAGATGTTATAACAAGACAAAAACGCGCGTTAACCCTATATGCTAGCATAAAAATCACAAAAAAATATAAACGACACTCTCTTACTGGTACGACGTTCATCAATTAAGAAATAATCTATGGCTTGGAGTGCTTTATCGAAATTGAAGCATTCCCCGGAGGTGATGTGCCTGGCGGAATAATTGACGAGGGCGAAGCCCGAGTGAATTATTACAAAGACACATTACCGACGGGAAATGCTTCAATTTCGATAAAGCACTCCAAGCCATAGATTATTTCGATTCTTATAAGCCGAATTTATGAAAACTATCTTAACTACTACGGACCTTTTTTCAGTTCGGCGGTAATTGTAAAATAGCATAAATAGTGGCTGTTGGAATTCACTCCCGTATTCCGGCAACCAGTCAAGATATCATACATTACTATATTATACAAATTTATTTTAGTTTAATCATCTAATACATAAAATATAAAAATAATACCCGACTGTGACATTATGCAGAAGACGTCAGATTCTGAACCTAACAAAGCAGACAATCAATTTAAAAGCGAACCGTTAATCTGAACCGTACAATGTTTTAACGTGGAGTAATGACGTCAGTGTGATGACGTCAATGTTTTCATTCATTGTTTTGTCTCCCGGAATCAAAACATTGTATGACGTTAATCCTGAATTTTCTTGGCCTTTTTAAAGGAAAACAAGGTGAAGGTATTCTTAGGCTTACTTGGCGCAATCAAAAATAATATTTAGGTTCTTTAACACAACTATTTCATGCGACTGATGTATTTATACAGATTTTATTTCTATTTCTATATTTTATTTTTTGCGCGGGAGTAAATTAGAAAAGTTGGAAGGAGCTACTTCTATGTCCGAAACTCCGCCTTCTTTTCCGAGTGCTTTAATCATATTAATGCACTCGAATTGACTATAGAAATATACCATAGGCATATTAGAATGTACATTTATGACACTTATGACAACATTAGCACTTTATGCCCGGCACTGTTAACGTCGTGCTTCATGCAAGACTTTTTTAGGACAGATCCATTATTTACAATGGCACTGTGATGCGCATAAATGAAAAAAGTAAAGGAGCGCGTGAATCTCCCCGTTAACACGTTTTTCAATCCGTTAAAACACCAGCAAAATGGGCAAAACAGTACATCAACAACCTTCTCAATAACACCTCTAGTGCCTCATCCATATTTCAGTTAGGTCTTGACTTTGATGACGTTTTCAGTACGTTTCCTCGTAATGTCATAATTAGTGCGTAAAGTCGCTTGGTCATCATTCCAAGGTAGTTTTGATACACAAGGCCCATTGCTGTAGGCGATAGAATCTCTTGTTTGGGAGATGCGGAAAACTATCTATATAGTTTCAATTTTATTGCTTTAGTTTAAAAATCAAGGAAGTAGGTGTCAAGTGAATGGTGTAACCTGAAAATAAGAAGGGATAATCTACTTGTCATTGACAACCCCACTATCTTGTTTTAAGAGCATGTGTCTAATGGTTTTCCAGTTATTGAACATCATAGATCTGACCTTGACCTTTCAAACAGTAACCTTAATGTAAATGGAGGTCACTTACTTGTCATTGAAGTATGTGGGTGATATGTCCAATGGTTCTTGAGTTAGTGAACATAATAAGTTTAATAATGGGTGTGGTCAATAACCCCAGGGTATGATGTAAACACAACCAGCAGTTTTGATCCCAGGGGCATGATTAGAGGTCCACTAAATAATGTATCATACCAAATATCTAAGCTCTAGGCCTTGTGATTTTGGAGCCAGATATTTTTAAAGGTTTCTACTTAATAATTCTATATGAAAACCAGTGACCCCCATGTGGTCAATTTTTACCCCCGGGGCCTTGACCCAGAACTTAGATTTTTGGTGGGAGGCTTTTCCTTTAATTTAGACTGCTCCGCTTATAACTCACTGTTTAGAGCATGTAGCCAGTTTACTCTGTACAATATCCGCAAGAACCTGTACTTCTGTTTTAATATGCCTCTATTAAAAACAGAAGAAAGGATCAACTAGCCGACCATTTTCTCATGAAAATAGATACCAGACTCATAAAAATAGATACCAGACCAAGAGTTGTAAGAAAAAGTCAAACCATCTCTTAATGCAAGCAAATATATTTATTTCATAAAATATATAATGTGAACACTTTCATATGCTAAATGCAGTATAACATAGCATAATAATTAGAACAAAATGGTATGGGACCTTATTATAAAATGAATAAATATAAAAGCAGGTAACTTCATGCTATGGTGCAAATAGTGTTGCTTTAAAATTGTGTACAATATTGAAATGACAAATAGAGAGACACATTGCCTATTACTGATACTGTTACAATCCTGTCACTCTGCAGAATATTGCCACATCTGACAGCATAGGCAGCGTACGGCAGGGGAGGCCATATATCTTTTTACAAATAACAAAGTAATTAGAGTGTTTCAGGTGGTTAAATTTAACACTCACTCATACTCTGATGTGTACAAACTAGCATTCCAAAACCTATATTAAAAAAATAACTATACATGTATATGAACATGTCCATTTTCCATCCGTAAACAAACTTGTTCCCTTTGGTTTTTCTATTGATGTACAAACTATGTTCCCACTGTAAGCAAGGTTTAATCATAAATCTGAATCCAATATCTGCCACAGGTCATGGGTTTCCATAACAAGAGGGCCATAACGGCCCTTTATCGCTCACCCGAGTACAACTACTTTTAACAAAGTTGCTAGAAATCATCGAAACAACCTTTCTGACAAATTTCCAGGATATTTGGGCTGAAAATGTTACCTCTAGAGTATTAACAAGGTTTTTCCATATTTGGGCTGTGTGACCTAGTTTTTGACCCCAGATGACCTATATTGAAACTTGAGCTAGAAATCATCGAAAAAACCTTTCTGACAAATTTCCAGGATATTTGGGCTGAAAATGTAACCTCTAGAGTGTTAACAAGGTTTTTCCACATTTGGGCTCTGTGACCTAGTTTTTGACCCCAGATGACCCATATTCGAACTTGAGCTAGAAATCATCAAAACAACCTTTCTGACAAATTTCCAGGATATTTGGGCTGAAAATGTTACCTCTAGAGTGTTAACAAGGTTTTTACATATTTGGGCTGTGTGACTAGTTTTTGACCCAAAATGACCCATATTAGATCTCGAGCTAGAAATCATAGAAACAACCTTTCTGACATATTTCCAGGATATCTGAGCTGAAAATGTAACATCTAGAGTGTTAACAAGGTTTTTCCATATTTGGGCTCTGTGACCTAGTTTTTGACCCCAGATGACCCATATTCGAACTTGGGCTAGAAATCATCGAACAACCTTTCTGACATATTTCCAGGATATTTGGGCTGAAAATGTTACCTCTAGAGTGTTAACAAGGTTTTTCCATATTCAGGCTGTGTGACCTAGTTTTTGACCCCAGATGACCCATATTCCAACTTGAGCTAGAAATCATCTTAACAACCTTTCTGACAAAATTCCAGGATATCTGGGCTGAAAATGTTACCTCTAGAGTGTTAACAAGGTTTTTCCATATTATGGCTGTGTGACCTAGTTTTTGACCCCAGGTGACCCATATTCGAACTTGAGCTAGAAATCAACCAAACAACCTTTCTGACAAATTGCCAGGATATTTGGACTGAAACAGTAGCCTCTAGAGCCTTAACAAGATTTTTCTATTTTTGGGTCATGTGACCTAGTTTTTCATCCGAGATGACCCATATTCGAACTCGTCCGAGTAATTACTGGGACAAACATCCTGACCAAGTTTTGTGACAATTGAGGCAAAAATGTGACCACTAGAGTGTTAACGAACTAAGTGTGGACGGACGACGGACATTCATCGATCCTAATAGCTCACCCTGAGCCAGCTCAGGTGAGCTAAAAATTCAAAAGCCTTTCCAGTGCATACAAATAATTGCAAACGGTATATTACAATTCAGGTTGAAAAAAACAGAATTATTACGGTATATACCTAGCTTGCAAACATGGCAAATGAAATGAAAATTTAAAAAAATAATTTTATGCAAAAGCATATACAACAAAGCAAGAAATAAAAAAAACTTGGAATATGTAGAAAGAAAAGTGACTCTAAAAAATTGCCCCAAAATATAAATGTGAATCAAACGTGTAAATAGCTTATGCAACAAACAAATAATCACAAAGACAACAAACCTGGCAGAGTGATATACATTGCTTAACAATCTTGCAGCTGCATAAAGAAAACCACAATAAACAGGAATATATCTTATTACCTACATAAAAGTTCATCAAACAATATTCAGTCCTCTACAGTTTGCTGGCAAAGATTTTTTACATTTAAGGGAGAGAAAAAAATCATTCACCCTTTCAAAAAAGGTAATCTAGGTCAGGATTTAAATTTTACTAGATAAAAAAGATTGACAACAATTAAAGACAGGAACTTTGTCTACACTTACGAACCGAAAAACATTAACTATCAATTATGGTTTTTCCTATGGCACAAGTTCCACTTTATAGGCTTTTACATATCCTTGTATATAAAATCCCTGTCCTGGTGTAGATAATAAAATAAAATGTTGTGTAGCTGATGGCAATATTCTAAAAATGTCCTGAAAACTTAAGGCAAACTTTAAGGCAATCTTCATACAACAAGGTCTTCAAGCGGGGTTTGCCTTTTTGACAGAAAAAAAAAACGGTTCTATATGAAGCAAATTTTGAAATGTAATCAAAATGTTGTTGCCAACCTTATTATTCTTTCACAATAGCTAACAACAACAGTAAATAACAGCGGAAGTCCTGACTGACAAACCAAGAAAGATAACTGTTTCAAAGCCAGTCATTCTCTTAGGTTCACAAAAATAACAGAATTTTGGGTGTAAATGTTTCTATGTATTGAACAATTTGTACTTGACTTTTTTTCCTATGACATCTAAACTTATTTCCTTGAACTTACCATTAGAGTATGTAAGAATTCACAGTATTATGTACTGTATATTAGAATAAATGTTCAAGATAACATTGAAACCAAGATCCATATTTATTGCACAATACTTAGTAAGAAAATAAATCACTGTAAATATTAATCCTTTGGGCTTCATTAGCATACAGATGATATCTGATTATATAGATTGTACTACAAGAAGCTGATATACAACCCTGTAAACATTTACACTGGGTATTGATGGGATTATAACTTTTAAATTAAACATCTTGAAAATCAACTATATAAAACCAAATTTTTTAGGTAAACATCTAGAAAATGTACTGTGTGAGTTACCAGGTATGTAGGAGTTACTACCTCTATACAGTATCTTACCTACTTTAAATTTGAAAACTTATATTTACTCACAATTCACAGTAAGTCAAGTATGTACATTGTAGAAGTCACTAACTTCACAGAGTAAAGACATTAAAAAAAGTCTATTTCATAATAAATTTACAAAAAAAAAGACTAAATTGAGCAGTCTTTAATCACAATGATAAAGATATGCAACAGTTTTTAAATGAGCACCATCACAAAATCCTCTATTAAGGACACCAATATATGTTTTGTACTTGTTACCTAACATGTTTGAAGCATCACTCTGGTCAGTACAAGCCTACTTGAAAGTGACAACCATCAGATTTTCTCTGTGCATGACAAATATTTATAAAGGACTATTAAAAGGAGGCCACCTGACAACTACTGTCCTCAGAATGTCTGTATGTGTTACATATTTTTGTAAACATCTAATAAATACTGTCCTCTGACTTTCTTTGTACTATTCTAAAGTGCTAACATAATATACTTTTGATAAACTAGTTTGGACCAGAACATCAGTTTGTCCCTTTAAACAACATTCAAATTAATTGTTTAACTGTTCTACCACTAAAATAGTGTTATTGCCAACATCATTTACCAAACATTTCTGACCAAGGCCTATGCTTAAAACTTTCTGAATATTTGTCAAAACAGCTGCCATAGTGCAGTGGTAGCACATTTGCCTAAGGATGA
Source organism: Saxidomus purpurata (assembly GCA_022818135.1). Classification (NCBI taxonomy): domain Eukaryota; kingdom Metazoa; phylum Mollusca; class Bivalvia; order Venerida; family Veneridae; genus Saxidomus; species Saxidomus purpurata. Next base: position 22,778,242 of record JAFMSR010000015.1, read on the forward strand.
GACGGTCTAAGATTCAATCCTTACCAGTGCCCTGGAGGTAGTGTCCTTATGAGCAATACTCTGAATTGCAACCCTATCTCTCTTCTACTGTAGGTTAATTCCATCTGCAGTGAGTCTCAAGAGTGATTAATCTACGTTATAAGAACTTGTTCTGTATTCAAGAATAAATAAATCTGTACAAAAGGTCAACAGATTTCTGACTAGTCACCGTTGTTAGTGACTTAACTTCAAAAACTTAATCTTTTTCTATAGTAGTCAAAATTTTAAGGAACTTTAAAAGTCAAAAAAATTATCTGAAATGCTTGGTGTGTGAAAATGCTCTACATCAAAACAATGAACAAATAAAAAAGAGTGGTCTGAATAAAAGAAATGTGGTATTTATAAACAAGAAGCAAAGGCCGTACTCCTTCACAAATAAACTACAACTTCCTTAATGCAATAAGGTGGAGTCTCAAGGATAGAATCTAACATAGTATCATGGCTTACTGCATTCAGAAATTTACAGACAGATTCTGAAGAATGGTAAAACATTCCCATTTTGAATTTCACATTTCTTTTCCAAAAGTAGCAAATAAGCTGACATTTTGTCAGTTTTTCTATGTACTTACAACAACTGTATGCAAATATTGTTGCTTCTTGATGAAGTAAAGACCTGCAAGTTAAATAAAGGTGCAAAAACAATGCCAAAAAAGGAACACCAAATGTATTATTATATCAAATATCAAACAGTCAAATAATAGCGTTTTTTAAAAGCCTTCTTGTGCTACAAGCTGCTACAAGTTTGTGAGTATATTTCACATCAGCAGGTGTACAACTAGGTGTAATTAGTCACTGTAATTAATCATTTGTAAACAAAACCTCACAAAGTCTGGGTATGAAATATCTGTTCATAATTCTTATAAAATATGGCATTATACTGTTTCACAGCAATGAATATCTCCAGTTCAAAATATCTGAATTGCTACAGGTATGAAAATGCTCTACATCAAAACAATGAACAACTAAAAAATGTCTTTAAAAACAACAGATAAAAGATACTGTAAACTTGGTGCTACTTACATAGTCAATGAACCTGTTATTTAATTAGACAACTACTTGTACAACTTAGCAAATACTCTCAGTTTAAAGCTGCTCGCTCTCAGATTTTGGTAAAAAAATAAAGTTCTTCAAACTGTATGTAAATAACGTATTTTAGAATATATGGTCATATAACAAGAGCTGTCAGTAGGACAGCGCGCTCGACTTTTTTAGTGCTTGCCAATAAAACAAAACTTTGACAGTTAAGGGCACACAAGACTTTAACTAGGAATTTCTAAGTACAAATCAAGAAACATTTTCACAGAGTTATCTTCTCTTGCTTACAGATAGGTCTCATGATGGTACATAAGTACTCCAACTTTCAAAGTAATATCTCAAATGGTTAAGTCAACAAGTGGACAAGAATGAAAATTTTAACTGAGTTTCTAAGACAAAAAGGGCCATAATTCACATAAAATCCTTGACAGAATTACCTTCTCCTGCCCATGTTTTGGGATCATGATGGTAAACAAGTATTCAAACTTTCAAAGTAATATCTTGAACAGTTTAGTCAAAAAGTGGACTGGTACGAAAAACTTTACCAAGATTCTAAGTCGATAAAGGGGCTTAATTTTTAAAACAAATCCCTCACAGACTTACCTTCTCTTGCCTACAGATGGGGGGTAATGATGTAAACAAGCATTCAAAGTTTCAAAGCAATATCTCAAAGGGTTAAGGCAATAAGTGGATTTTACCCATATTCAAAGTATTTTCTAAGTAAAAAAGGGGCATAATTCTGTCAAAAACCTTGACAGAGTTATGTACTCTTGTCTGTTGATGTAGGTCATGATGGTTAACAAGTATGGTTAGTTTCAAAGCAATACCTCCAATGGTTTTGAAATAAAGTGAGGTGGTACGAAAAACTTAACCAAGCTCAATACACTTTCTAAGTCAAAAAAGGGCCATAATTCTGCCAAAAACCTTGACAGAGTTATGTACTCTTGTCTGTAGATGGAGGTTATGATGGTAAACAAGTATGGTAAGTTTCAAAGCCATACCTCCAATACTTTTGAAATAAAGTGGGGTGGTACGAAAAACTTAACCAAGGTGTGACGCCAACGCCGACGCCGACGCAGACGCCGACGCCGGGGCGAGTAGGATAGCTCCCCTTTTCATAGAAAAGTCGAGCTAAAAAGGCTCCAGTATAAATTCATGTCATGTTTATCTCTAAATTTCAATAGATACACTACCAAATTCAAAAGCATTGCAAACGCTTTTGAAATTTCAATATGAACATATAGTGTAGCGGTGCCGTGTAACCGATCTTTTCAATCGATTTCTGCAAATTCGTACCTAGATTTTTGCTTATTTTTTATTCCAGCCTTTAGTTTTATATTTATGATTATGAATATCAATTTTTTTTTTTTTTTTTCAACGGTAACCGAGAGCGAGCAGCTTTAAGGAACTCAAAAACATTCCCAGTACAAGAAACTTAAACTCAAAATACCGGCATATTAGAAAAAACTTTTCCCTTAGACCAATCTAAAATCTTCTATTTGATTGGCTTATATTGAGCTCCATTAGAAAGTTAACACCAAAAGGCGATGATCTGAGACTGTTCTAAGAAGTGTTATATAACAGATGTCCAAGCTTATCAAAAGTTTTCATTATATACATGTGTGTACAGCTTGTGTTTTTTATCTCAGTAAAACATCTGTGAGTTACCAATGTGAGAATCTTTGTAGCCATGATTGACACAAGCTTCCTGACCATACCTTTCAAAGGAATCTCACAAAAGCTAGGACTTATACCTGAGAAGCTGCAGATGTTCCTTTGATGCTTTCAATGTACAAATACATGTTTAAAATACTTGCACAACTTTCTATCCTTAGAAATGTTAGTTATGACATTATGCATTTACTAAAAATTTACCATGTTTGGTGTATACACAAATATCAATAATGTATAGAAATCCGAAAACACTTGCAAAACAAAACACGTGTATAAATAGTTAATATGTGTGCCTGACACTTTTCTTAATTTCAAAGTAGCTATTTCACAATGTCTTACATGTAAGTATGTATGTACCCTACAAATCAATCTATTAAAAGTCCAATCTACACATAACAGACATGTAGATAATACCAACTTTACGGTAATGAGTATTATGTAAACATGTTATCTTCACTAAACTATATCCTTCACTTTACTATACCCATCAACAACAACTTTTCACTTTTCACTGAGATCTACAAAACATTAACTTTTCAGTAACTACTATAACACGAACGATTCAAAACTGATAACCACTACTAGTAATTCATTAAAACACTTTCAAAGCAGGCACCTAGAAATCATATATCTTGTGATGAAACCTAAAAACTAAAGAAACATTGATTTAGTTTATATGTGCATAAATGTGTAATAATTAAAGGCAAATTATTACTACATTAAAAACTGCCACCAAATTAAAACTACATGTACCACTATAACCCAGTTAATATATGTATATAAATGGGAACAATAATGTAATGCCCTCAAGCAGTTTCTACATGTCAAAGTCTACGCTATCATAATAAAGTCTTATATCCCAGCCCCGTTTAAAATCAGCCAAGAAGTGTTAAAAGAATGTTGACCTCCATTGAAGTTCAATGATAAATGTAGGTTTAACATTTAGGTTAAGAACATGACAAGGAATCAAAGTCTCAGTTAACACATGCTAAGTAATGTAACTCCTGATATGACCAATTTTGAAATAACTGCATTTACAGCTGCTATCTCTCAGATTTTGGTGGGAGAAAAACAAAGTTTTTTAAATGTTTGATATTCAAATAGTTTAGAACGGATCATCAAATCGAAAGGTGCCAGTATAAAGTCTTGTACTGTAGTTATATATCTTTGAAATTACACTACCAAATTATAAAGGTGTTTCAAACGCTTTTGAAATTCCAGTATAAACATAAGTGTAGTGACGCCATCAAAGCTAAGTAACATTTTCAAGAGACTTCTCAAATTGCTATGTATTTTTTTGACTAGTGTTGTTGATTCTAGCCATTTCTTTTACATTTTATATACAATGTAATCATTTTGAGGATATTTTTTTTCACTGGAAACTGTGAACAAGAAGCTTTAAGGTCAGATTTCAAATCTTCTGGGAAAACCTAAAACACATTAAGTTTATCACAAAATGCTCTTACTAGTCACTAAAAATTTATCACCACGTACAAAAGTGAATGTGCATATTAACAGTGTTCATTTTGTCTCATAAAAAGGTCAGCATGCTTTAGTTCATGACATCTAAGACTATCCAACTTCTACTACTATTTTCTCAGTTATTGCACTCGTAAAAATTAAAGATTTTTGTTGATATTTCTTGAAAAGTACTGTTCAAACCACTAACTGTTTTATCACATACTGCACATATATAGCTTATTTCCTGGAGTTAAATAAACACATCTTAGAAGACAGTGTCAAAGCAGTATAAACAGTGTCTGTATGAATTAATCTCAAAGGGGAATACCTACATCTGTAATAATGTCAGATCTATAAGATATATCATAAAGTTTGATCAATATGACTGAATGTCAGATCTATATGGCTGTGAGGGTCTTTGTTTGTGTAATCTCTACAACCAGTTTGCCGGACCTGATCTGATCACCTTGTTTTCCTCGTCCTACGAGTGTAACGGACTGGATTGACCTGGTACACTCATCAGCACTGATAAACAGGTGCTTGCCCATGTATGTGTCCTTCAAAATGTTGTTATTCCAGATCTGAAATAATCAATGCTAAGTGGTTATCTAATATTTTTTTCAATTTTCATATAATTCCACAGTAAAAGTAGAAAGCAAGCTTTTTAACATCTAATTGTATCTAAAATACATTTTTGTACTTACTTTACACATGGATAGAATTCCGTATTTTGCTTAATTATTTCTGTATATTGCAACACTTAATCTTCATAATTTTAGGCATTCTTTCAGTGTAGATACAATTCTGGCATCTTTCACAGTGTGGCATGGTTCTCAAACACATGCTGATCTAGCTGAATTTTGTTTTGCTTCTACAGAAAACCTCTCATAATCTGTACCAATCATTAACTTTCTTAATTTCTAAATCTACCACTTTCCTCTAACCTGAGAATGCTGACATTATCAAAGCATCCCCTATGAAGTAGTTAATACTGAAGGAATTTTATTTTCAAGACTTTGGAAATGAAAATTAAAATCTTGCAAAGAAAAAAAATTGTAAGTGCTATGCAGCTGACAAATCATTAAAGAATAAAAGCTATAATTTTGTTGACAGATAACAGAGATTTTCATTCACATACCTGGACCTTTATTGGGTTTTTGAGAGGATTTTTCCTGAAGAAGACTGCAGACTGTTTCCACTCTGGATTGCAAGTGTCGTTCTTCACACTCGTTGTAACCTTTTCCCCTTCACATTTTATGATACAGTATGGATCCGCACCTGCAATTTAACCAGAAACTTCCTGTATGCTGTACTCTTTAACATTTCAAAAGAATTTCAGTTAAGCACAAGCAGATAGTTTACCTTTACTGCCAGGGAAAGACCAGTGCTAGACTCCCATCCTCTGTAGGGGACCTGCCAACTTTCTGACACGAAGACTCAGGTTGGTTTAAGGGCTTGAACCAAGGTTATTGAAAGTAATTTCGCAGGAACCATTAGACACACTAAGATATTGTACTAGGACTCTTTCTATTGAAACAACAAAACCATAGTAAAGAGAATACCATAAGTTAAAGAGACTGTTTTACAGATGACTTTAAATGCTTACCATCTCTCTCCTGTTTCTCTAAACCTTCAGCTTTGAGAACTTTGATCTGTGTCAACATGACAGGTTGTTTAGCACAGCAGTTCCAAAAGCTTCTCTGAGGCTTCTCATGAATAAGCTCCCTGAAAAACAAGTTTTAATTAAACATATCTTCGAGAATTTATGTAAACCAATATCAAATCATGTGACAGACATTATGCATAAACACCCAGACACTAATAATCATATCCTTGATTCAAAATAGTGAAAGTCAGCATAGGTAGCGTGAATTAACGTCAGGTAGATTATAAATTTTCCGAATTATTAGCCAAATAACCATCCAAGTTGACCATCCAATAAGTACTTGTTTAAAGTCTTGTAAAAGTAGCCAACAACAAAACTCACAATTTATTAGATTACTGCACAATTTCTTACAAAAGAAAGCTTTGACTGTAATATTTGTGCAACAGACTGGCTACGTTCAATTACCTAAAATCATTCGCTGCCCCTGAATATATCCTAAACAGAAAATCTTGCTGTACAGCTGGATCGAAGGTACAAGCTAGAATCAAGTATCGCCCCTTATCTAGTTTCAATTTCTGGAAGATTGAGCGGCTGTCACGGAACACGGTGTTTTTAATGACCTCCTGGTATGTGTAGTCATGGATACGATGATGACGATTTTCTTCAACCTACAAGAAGTCAGAAATCCACATTATTTAACATAATCACTTCTTCTCTTGATTTTCCATTCTTGTTATTACTGTATATAAGCAAGTATTCACATTAATTTCATTTTCACTCTTTTTTAAGAATATTCCACTTCGCTATTTCAAGCATTTTGTGAAAGATTCATTTAACATAGATTTATAATCACATAAATTTGCGAATAAGATTTGAAAATTTCTTCTCATGAAAACTCCCTGATTTACAGTTTTCTCTGCCAGTAGTAAACATTTCCATATTTATAAACTTGACAAATGTGAAAACTATTTTCTGATCATCTTCTACGCACATCAAGCAGATCAGTTCATCTCACACTTATCTGAATATGTTTGTTTTATTTCTACTGACTATTCAAATGCCCTTTCAAAAGCATATCACTGTGTTTATTTTTGCACCACTTAATGTAAATTAGTCTTATTTTGGATTGATGAATGTATTTAAAAGTTCCGCAGCATAAGATACAATGTACTTTAGGTAAATGACAATAACGATCATTAAACAGTGTCAAATTTTAAACATGAGGAAATTGTTAACATGTAGAAACTCAAGGAAATTGTTTACATGTAGAAACTATTCAGCAAGAAGCTTCATTCATGTGATTTATGCCACAAACTTCCTCCGAGAGACTGCTGGTTTTAAGCACACAGAGATCACAGCCTGTCCTTATCATCAAGCACATGTACTGGTTTTCCCTTCATCAGAAGACTCAAACCTGTAGGTAGCTCAAAGTTTTCTCCACATCTTATTTGCGATATTCATTTTTTCTTTTTTACCTTCATGATAGTAAAGCCAATGGTGGTATTCCCACTTCCATTCTGACTTCTTGTACTTTTCTGCATCAGCTGCATCATGCAATCATCTTCATCATCAGTGATGGAAAACACAAACTGTGAAGCATATTACAATAGTTTTCATCATCACTAATACAAAACTCAAACTGTACTTCCATGATCAAAGAGACAATTCACCATTGTTATCAGTGACTGAAATGTCAGTAAAGAGTTACACATCATCATTTATTAGTGCATCATATCACCACCATCATCATCAATATATGCATCATTATCATCATCATCATCATCATCATCATCAGATACTGTAAAATACATAAATCATGAAACTCTGTTAACTCAGTAAGATAAGAATCCAGGATGTCTCAATGTACCGTGATGGTTTGAACATTTTTTCTTAAACATTAATAAAAGTGAACTGTTTTGCTTAATAAACATGCTAACTCTTTACACTGTAAATGCACACATAATCCGATGTTAACTTAGAATACTCCTGTTACAGGTAACTGACAAAATCAAGGAATTTTTCACTGCATCTAGTCACGACACTTATCAAGCTTCATACCCGGTACATTAC